>NDFG01001692.1:4645-15358 GCA_002167245.1 Sporophila hypoxantha | reverse complement strand
AGCTCTCGCTCGGGAGAGCAGAGTCATCCCTCTGAATTCCCTTTTTCCTGTGTGTGGGAGCCAAGTGCAGGGGATGGGGGGAGTTTGTGGGGCTGGAGGGGATGTGGGGAGCTCAGACTGGAGGGGACACAGGGAATTTCTGGGGCTGGAGAGGACATGGGGATCTTGTGGGGCTGGAGGGGATGTAGGGACTTCATAGGGCTGGAGAGGACATGGGGATTTTCTGGGGCTGGAGGGGTTGTGGGGAGTTTGAGCCTCTGGGGACACAGGGCTCTTGTGGGGCTGGAGGAGATGTAGGGACTTCACAGGCTGGAGAGGATATGATGAGTTTCTGGGGCTGGAGGGGATCTGGGAGCTTTTTGGGGCTGGAGGGGTCACAGGGATCTCGTGGGGCTGGAGGGTTGTTTGCCAAAGGGCAGGGATGTGGGACACCAGTGWGAGCCCCAGCCTGAGGAAGTTCTGGGGCCCCAGGGATCACCACCCTGCCCTGCCCTCACTGCCTTCCCACAATCTCATTTCTGGAATAACATCTGCCTTTCCCACGCTGTCACTGASAGGATTTTGTCCTTCCAAATTCCAGTCTGGTTAGGAGGCCAGAGAGCTCAGAAGGATTTTATTGCTCCAGCAATGCCTGGATGAGATGATTCAGTGACCAACCCAAAACTTGGGACAGATAACATTGTCCAAATGTCACTGTGTCCAAATGTCACTCTGTCCAAATGTCACTCTGTCCCTGCCTGTGCCACTGACAGTCCCTGCTGGCAGCAGGGGCAGGTGAGGGGTGGGGAGGGGACCCTGCTGTCTCTCAGCAGTGACTTTCAGCTCTAAAAGTCTCCACTCAACCCACAAATGGGTGCCAAGGCACAATCATCACGTTCCTATTTCCACAAGCTCCCTGTAGGTGACTCTCCCAACTGCAGTGTGGATCAGAAATATGCCAGAATGTGAACAGAAGGTAATTTTAGGTCTGTGATTTCTTTATAGGGATTATCATCAAATTTAGATCTGTTGCTGTCAGCACAAACCACCCACCCAGAGACCTGGTTTTCCTGAGGCATTGCAGACAGCATTTCCCTTTTTGGGGACTCTCAGGATGCCCCATTTCCTCCTGGCCCTGCTTTGCCTTGGCCAGGGAACTCCCATGGACCCATCCAGTCCCATGCCACCCCACAGCTCCTCTGGGACAGGAGAAAAGCCTCATGAAAGCACAGAATTCCTTTTCCCATCTCCTCCCTCCTTCCCCTCTCAGGGGCACTGGGAGATTCCTGCACCTGGACTCTCGTGCCTTTGCCTGCCTCATCTGCTTCTCCATTCCCTGCACTTCTCTTGCCACGTGAGCAAAACACATGAGAAGCAAATGAGATAAGAATTGTTTCCCTTTTTCTTTGAGGTTTCTCAGCTTTTGTCTGCCTGATCTGCTTCTCCATTCCCTCTACTTCGTTTGCCACGTGAGCAAAACACAGGAGAAGCAAATGAGATAAGAATTGTTTCCCTTTTTCTTCGAGGCTTCTCATCTTTATGTCTGCCTGATCTGCTTCTCCATTCCCTCTACTTTGTTTGCCACACAAGCAAAACACAGGAGAAGCAAATGAGATAAGAATTGTTTTCCTTTTTCTTTGAGGCTTCTCAGCTTTTGTCTGCCTGATCTGCTTTTCCATTCCCTGCACTTCTTTTGCCACATGAGCACAACACAGGAGAAGCAAATGAGATAAGAATTGTTTCCCTTTTTCTTTGAGGCTTCTCAGCTTTATGTCTGCCTGATCTGCTTTTCCATTCCCTGCACTTCTTTTGCCACGTGAGCGAAACACAGGAGAAGCAAATGAGATAAAAATTGTTTTCCTTTTTCTTTTAGGCTTCTCACCTCCCCAGGAGGAAAACCCTGGGCAAAGGGATTTTTCAGAGAATGCCACATCTGGCCATGGGTTTGTCAGCAGCCTCCCCCTCTCCAATTCTCCAAACCCAGGACTGCCTTCCCTGTGCTTTCCTTCCCTGGCCTTTCCCTGCCCGAGCCAAAGCAGCTTTTCAGTCACTCCATCCCCGGGGGATGCTACAGGAAATCAGAAATGTCCCCAAATTCTTTATTTCTTACTGGAAATCCTGCTCCTCCCAGTGCTCTGTCACCCCCAGGGACTGTCCCTGCTCCCAGCACACCCTGAGCTTGCTTTCCCTTCTCTCCTCCTTYCCCTGAAGCTGCCATGCCTGGCATTCAGCAGGAGATCCAGGAAATTTAAAACCAGCAGCTTACAAAACATTAAATTCACTCCCAGACTTATTGTGGCTGAAGTCTCCTGAATCACAAAGTGGTGACACTTCCCTTTCTGAAGGAAAACCACCACGTGATCTACTTAGTAATGGCTTTATCATTCTTTAATTGCTGCTTTTGTTTCTAAACAAAAAATACTAAGCCTGCAGAGAAGCCTAGAAAAGTATATATTTACATCAAATCAATTGAGATACATGAATGAAAGGAAATGAACCAATTTCCCAGRCAGGAAAGGTTAAGGATGATTACATGGATTAAAATCTGTGCAATCTCTTTGCAGCACTGCTCATCCTAGGCTGTGGTTACTGGGACAGAAATAGTCCTGTGTTTTATACCACTTAAAAAAAGGGGTTTTTCACTTTATTTCACTAAAAAAGGGGTTTAATGCAGTAGGTGGAGAAAGCAGAGAGCTGGTGGGAGCCAGCCAAGCCCTCCAGAGGCAGCCACAGAACTCTGGTCACTGAGAACTTTGCTCTTGGCATCTCACAGCTCCTTCCTCCCTCTCATTTTTCACTCCTCACCAAAGCTCTCCCAGATAGTCTCTCTCAGTTTTGTCTCCCACTCATCCCTCAAKGCTCCCCCAGCTGCTCCTTGTGGTGCTTCAAGGGCTTTCCACATTCCTCCTCACCTGCAAATCCCCACTTAAGAGATGCCAACCTGGACCTGGTGCTCTTGGARGCCTTTTCCAGCCTTAATGATGATTTCCACACCCACTGCTGGGTTCTGAGACRTTTCCTCTGTTCTGGGAGTGCCTCRGGCGTTCTCCTTTACTACCTCACCTCAAAACAGGACAAATGGAAACGATGCAGGGAAATTCAGGCTTCCCTTTCAGTGCAGAGCAGTTCACACATTTCAGCGAGGAGATTTCAGAAGTGCAAAYGTTCCTGTAGTACACTGAAAAATATGAATGAAAAGGAACACGCCRGAGCTTCAAAATAGCCTGGGGTGAGATTTTTTTCTGATGAGGAGGAGACAGAGCGCAAAAAAAACCCCAAGATAATTTTATGCACAACCCAAGATGGAGCAGGGAGCCTTTTTCATGTCAAAAATGGATCATCCTATTTTTGAAACAATGCCTGTTTCTGGTCCCCATGAAGCTGGCCCTGTGAGGGAGTGTGGAGCTGAGCTGTTCCCTTTGCCATTCCCCCCCAGGTTTGCTGTGTGTGCAGGTGCCAGGGGCTCCACGGGGACAGGCACTGAGGGTTCAAGGCAGAGGCACCTGAGGAAATTCCCCAGGCAGCAGCAGCAGCAGCAATGCTTCTTCCTGTGCTGGAGTGGGGCAGGGACCATGTCACAGACATCTTTTATGGAAAATCCTTTCCTTGGGATTTTTCCTCCTGGGAAGCTGAGAGGCCTCAGGAACAAAATGTAAACAATGATTATCTGCTGCTGTGAAATGCAACAGGTGCAGCTGTGATTGGTCTCATGTGGTTGTTTCTAATTAATGGCCAATCACAGTCAGCTGGCTCGGACTCAGAGTCCAAGCCACAAACCTTTGTTATCATTCTTTGCTATTCTATTCTTAGCCAGCCTTCTGATGAAATTCTTTCTTCTATGCTTTTAGTATGGTTTTAATGTAATATATATCATAAAATAATAAATCAGCCTTCTGAAACATGGAGTCAGATCCTCATCTCTTCCCTCAACCTGAGACTCCTGTGAACACGGTCACAGAACCACATCCTGAGGAGGGCAGAACAGCAACAGCCAGTATTTATTTTGGTATTATTAAGCATAAAGTGTGTATTTTCAGCCAGTTCCAGGGCAGCACAAGCTTCACTTTAATTCCTGGAAACTCCTTTTTTATTGGTGTCTGAGGCTCAGCCGTGCAGTCTGGCCCCTGTGGCTCTCCCAGAGCCCCTCCTGGTGCTGTTTCTCCTGTCCTTCTCTCCAAGGATGTCATGGACATGTTTTATAAAAAATCCTTAGGATTTTTCCTCCTGAGAAGCTGAGAGGCCTCAGGAACAAAATGTAAACATTGATTATCTGCTGCTGTGGAATGCAACAGGTGCATCTGTGATTGGTCTCATGTGGTTGTTTCTAATTAATGGCCAATCACAGCCCAGCTGGCTCAGGGACAGAGAGTCCAAGCAACAAACCTTTTGTTATCATTCTTCCTATTCTATTCTTAGCCAGCTTCTGATGAAATCCTTTCTTCTATCTTTTAGTATAGTTTTAATGTAATATATATCATAAATAGATATTATGATAGATATCACATAAATAATAAAATAATATTAGTTTTATTATTTATGTAATAAATAATAAATAATATTTATTATTTATATAAATAATATATATAAAAGATATATTTTATTTTATAATAATAGGAATAATAATAATAAGATATTAAAATTTTATTATAACAAATAATAAAATAAAATTTTATTTTATTATTTTATAAATAAAATAAATAATCAGAGCCTTTGAAGACATGGAGTCAGATCCTCGTCTCTTCCCTCATCCAAGAATCCCTGTGAACATGGTCACAGGGCACCAGCAGGGACACAGCAACACACGGGCCCAAGGACACTGCAGAGCTCCCGAGGGCAGCCCAGCAGCTCAGCCTGGGTTCCAAACCCACAACGCAAAAGCAGCATTTTCCTGTGTGTGTGCAGCCAACAGCATTTTCCTGGGTGTGTGCAGAACAGCAATTTCCTCTGTGTGTGCAGAACAGCATTTTCCTGGATGTGTGCCAAGAACAGCATTTTCCTGTGTGTGTGCAAACAAGCATTTTCCTGGGTGGTGTGCAGAACAGCATTTATTCCCTAGGTGTGGTGGTACAGACAGCATTTTCTTGGTGTGTGCAGAGGCATAACATTTTTCCTGGTGTTGGCGCAGAGAGCTTCCGGAAGAGGAGCTCTGCTCAAGGGAAGGCTGAGCTTGCTTGCCTGGCAGTTTGCAAAGGAGACAAATTGGTTTTTTTCTGTGCTTTTACAAAATTAATGTGCTGTTCCACCACTCTGTGTGCACTGGAGAATCCGAGCTGCTCCACGGAGATGGAAGGGGGGGAGCGGGAAGAGGAGGGACTAGCAAACAATTTATCGTGTTGTTTCCTCTTGACTGTGGGGCTTGTCATTCCCTCACCTCAAGTTGCGTGCCCAGCTGGGCTTTCTCTCCGTTTTGCTGTGTGCCAGCCCAATCCCCCACAGGTTTTGCTGAAGCACGAACGATTCTGACCCACAAGAACTGTGCAAGGCTTCTGCTGCATTCTGGGGCTTTCCCAGGCAACTTCAGTCTTTCTGAGGGGAGTTGGACGCGTGAATCGGTACAAGGTGAGAATTTCCAGACTCACAGAGTGCAGATTAAGTGATTTCTTTCTTAAGTACGACTTTGTTCCATCCTAATTGACTGGCTCTCCTTAATCGGGCTTTACAGCGAGGAATTAAATCAAAGGCTGTTGAGGATGTCTGTAAGTCTCGTTACAATGACACTGAGCAGGTTCAAGCGCTGATGCGCATTTTCCAAAACAGAATTAGAAAAGGGGCTGGATCTGCGAGGGTCCAATTAATTAAAACAACCCAAACCAGCAAGGGAGCTGCAGCCCTGGTGCACAGTGCAATCCTGTCAGATGACACAAGTGATAACACTCTGATCTGGGGCTGACTTGGCAAACCCGTGGATGTTGTTATTGGAAGTGGGATTTCCCAGGAACATGGGTGCCTGCAGGGATAGAATTGGCTCCACAAGCAATTTTTCTGGACCTCAACAGTTTGAGACAAATCAGGATTTTTGTGTATCAGTATGCTGCTAATTTTCTGCTATTACTGCGCCTGATAGAGATCATTACATTCAGATCACTAAAATCTGTGGAATTTTATTATTATGTTTCAGTATGTGTGCAGGCATCACGAACGGAAATGTTTAATATTTATTAGGAATTAAAAAAAATGTTTGTTTTGCACACACTCAGCATTTCTTCCACACCTCTGAAGACTCCTGATCTAGGAGCAGATTTAGGCGTTAAAAATCTGCTCTGCTGAGCCTGGAGTGCCAACATTAAACCCCTTCACAGAGGGCTGCTCCCCACTTCAGCAGCTCATGCCTCCCACCCAGATCACGTGGAGCTTGTGAAGGTTCAGGGGGAAAAATTAAATAAAGACAGCAAATAAACATTTATTCAGAAAAATGGATTAACAGAGGCCAGAGTAATGCAATAAAAACAAGGAGGAAAGAGAATTAAACTCCAAGTAAATTTGGTGCGGGGTCCAGCATGGAAAGTTGCTTTGCAGTCATCTGGCTTTTTCTTTTTTAATGTTTAAATTAAAAATTAAAATTTATTGTTCATGATTTTTTAAAGTCAACCTTTCCCTTTTTGACAATGTTTTTAAATCGAAACTTCCTTTTTTGAACAGGGCGTGTGTGGGGACCAACAAGCTGGGAGGCAGCTTGCAGGAGCAGGACTGAGGGAAGCCAGGGATGTTCAGCGTGGGAGAAGGAGGCTCAGGAGGGACCTGAGCTCCCTGGCTCCAAACGGATTCACAGGTAAAGGCAGGTGCAGACCCTTCTTGAGTGCAACGCCCAGTGTGCTGGGAGGGGAGGTTGGGGCCTGTTTGGCAGGGATGGGACTCAGGAGGTCCCTGGCTGGGCTGACAGCCCCCAGTGCCACAGGCTCCACATTAATTACAATTAACTCCAATTTAAATTCCACATTCCAATCAATTGAATTTTCCGCATGAATTCCTCAGTGAATTCCCCAATGAATTTCACATTCATGGATGAATTCCACAATGAATTCTCACAATTCACAATGAATTTTCCAATGAATTCCATCAATTCCATAATGAAGTTCACAATGAATTCCACAGTGAATTCCACAATTCCAACAAATGAATTCCACAGTGAATTCCACATGAATCACAATTGCCATAATGAATTCACAATGAATTCCACAATTCCACAATGGAATTTCCAATGAATTTCAACAAATTCCATAAATGAATTCTACAATTCCATAGTGACATTCCACCAATGAATCCAACAATAATTCCCAATGAATTCCACAATACCCCAGTGAATTCCCCCATGAATTCGCCATCAATTCCTCCAGCGCCCACTTTGGCAGCAGCCAGAGCTGTCCAGACCAATTCCAAAATTTAAGTACAATTCCCTCAATGAAATTGACAGTGAATTCCACATGGAAATTCCACAATGAATTCACAATGATTCCAGCAGTGGAATTCCACAATGATTTCGCAATTCCCCAGTGAATTCCACAATGAATTCCAACAAATGAATTCCAAGTGAATTCCACAATGAATTCGCACAATTCGCAGTGAACTTCCACAAAATGAATATCACAATGAATCGAGCATAATAATTCACACAAAATTCACAACAATCCAGCAATGAATTTCCAATGAATCACCAATGAATTCCACAATTAAATCCTACAATTCATAATGAATTCCTCAATGATTTCCCAATGAATTCCACATAATTCACAAAGTCCCAATGAAAGTTTCCCCAATGAACTGCGCAATCGAGAGCTCCAGCAGCCACCTTTTGGCAGCAGCAGGAGCTGCCAGACCAGATTGCAAAATAATGTCAAAATTCGCCAATTAATTCCACAGTGAATTCCCGAGCTGAATTCCACAATTCCACAGTGAAAGTGTCCAATGAATTCCACAATTCCCGCAGTGAATTCCACAATTCCCAATGAAATTCCACAGTGAATTCCACAGTGGATTCCACCACAATGAATCCAATCAATTCCCCAGTGAATTCCACCCAATGCATTCCCCAATGAATTCACAGTGAATTCACAGTGAATTCCACAATTCCCAATGAATTCCCCAATGAATTCCCCATGAATTCCATCAATGAATTCACAATTCCATAATGAAATTCCACAATGAATTTTCACATGAATTCCACAATTCCAGTAATGAATATTCAGCAATGAATTCCACAGTGAATTCCTCATTAATTCAACAGTGAATCCACAGTTATTCCCCAATGAATCCCCAATGAATTCCCCAATGAATTCCACAATGAATTCCACAATTCATAATGAATTCCTCAATGGAATTCCCAATGAATCCACAATGAATTCCACAACGAATCACAGTTCCCCAATGAATTCCAATGAATTCCACAGCCGATTCCCCCCAGCAGCCGCATCCTGGCATCGCAGCAGGAGCTGCCCAGACAATTTCAAAATTAATGTCACATCCCTGCAATTAATTCCAGCAGTGAAATTCCACAATGAAATTTCACAGTGAATTCCACATTCCAGCAGTGAATTCCACAATTCCCCAATGATTCCACAACGAAACTCCACAGTTCCCCAGTGAAATTCCCGCAATGAAATATCACAGTGCCTTCCACAATGGAATTCCACAATTTCCATAATGATTCCTAAATGAATTTCCCAATGAATTCCACAACCCGGATTTCCCCCCAGCAAGCCCACCCTGGCAGCAGCATGAGCTGCCCAGAGCCATGGGGGTGGCTGTCCCTCCCTCCCTGAGCCCCAGTGCGTGCAGGGACACCCTGGGACGCCTCCCTGGTGAGGGGCTGGGAGCAGCAGGGGAGCCCTGGCCTCCTTTCCTGGGGCAATAATTGATAAATTGGATTCCAATCAGCGTGGGGAATAGCTGGGAATCACTGCCAGGACACAGGAAACAGATTCTTGCTCTTCTCTCATGGCTTGGGCATAATAATCTGGTTTTATGAGAAATCCATTGAAAAATTAAACCTGTTTGTTGTGAGGGTATTAGCGCTCACTCCACCACTGAGAATCCTCAGCCTTTCCCTGCCCAAACCCCACTCCCTGCTCATGGGCTCAGGGATTTAAGCCTGGCAGGAAAACCCTAAATTCTTTCTTCTTCTGCCTGTCTACCCATTGTACATCAGGAGGGACAAAGCAACTTGTGCTGGAAAACCACACACACAAGCCAGAACAGTCCAAACATGGGAATTCTGGAATCATTAAGGCGGAAAAGAGTCTTAAGGAACATCATGTCCACATCATTTCTGAGGGGGGGTGAAAGGGAACACAACAACAGGCAATCAAGAGGAAAGATTTGAGGAAAAAACGCAAAACCCAAATGTAGGTTGCCAATGGAATAGTTTAACATCTTTAAAATGGTTAAGAAATGTCAGGATTGCACAATCCTGACAAAGCTGGACTGTGCAAGCTCACTCTGCCCGGTGAACGTCTAGGTGCTGCAGAACCAGAAATTGCGAATCAAGGAGCTGCTTCTGAAGGCCCCGAAACTGGGAACCGCACTGCAGGTTAAACCTGCCGGTTTCACCAAGGGCTCACAAATATTTTCTGTGATGAAATCTCAGAATGGGTTTGGGGTTTGGAGATGGACCCATGAGCCACCCAGTGCCACCCCGCATGGCAGGGACACCTCCCATGTGAGGTGCTCCAGCCCGCAGTGTCCAGCCTGGCCTTGGGCACTGGCAGGGATTCCAGGGGCAGCCAACAGGCTGCTCTGGGATTCCATCCCAGCCCCTGCCCACCCTGCAGGAACATTGCCAATACCCCTCCCAATCTCCCACCGCAATCCCTGGCCCTCTGGCAGTGGCAAGCATTCCTGTGCCCGTCTCTCCCATCCCTGAAAAACAATCCTCACTCCCTGGCAAAACCATAACAAAATCTCCTTCCACCCTGCCCTGGGAACAGCACTGATCCTGAAACAGTGAATGCCCACCCAAATCCCTGATTTTAAACTAAAACCAACCTAAACACTCCAAGAATTACTCCCAGCAAACTCTTTGTGAGGTTGAACATCTTGCATCCTAAGTATCGTCAATTGAAAAAAAGACAACTGTGCTTTGGGTGTAACATTTTTTATCAATACGCAACTGAAAATTGCTCTGCTTTTTCATTCTTTTTTATATTATTTTTTTCATTTCATACTTAGATCAGCCCAATATTTACAGAGCAGTGAAACTGCCCACACAAGCACCGTTTTTCAGAGTGTGTGAGCAGAGGTTTAAATGAGGAGAGCTGTTTGCGCAGGAGCCTCCCTGTGACAAATCAGTCACAGCGGGGACAGCTCCCAGCCCTTTGGCTTTTGCATTTCCATGATTAGTTCCTGCGAGGCCACTTTGATCTGAAGAGCCGTTGCTAAAGGTCTCCACCTCCTCCTATTAAACACATTTGTCTAAGCACAGCAGCTTTGGCAAAGTGGGGGCTGAGGAAATAAATGATGGGTTTGGCTGGGAAGAGAAATGGTTCATATCTCCAGCTTTCATTTATTCTCCAGTTCCCTGCCGGCGCCGAGCGTGGACAACGAGGTCTTCAAAAGTTGCTGCTTCCTAAGCTGGGGAGGAATCCTCTGCTCCTTGAGAATCCCTGGCAGTCACCAGCAATCCCTGTAAAAATTCCATGGGCACCACCGTGTTAACAGAAATCCATCTCCACCTGTTTTCTGTGGCCAGCTTCTCTGAGACCCCCGCCTGAGGACATGCATCAGGGGTGTGAGTGGGAAAAG
>NDFG01001689.1:9475-24700 GCA_002167245.1 Sporophila hypoxantha | reverse complement strand
TACCCCCGAGGTTTAGTAGAGAGAGTCATTTAAAAAGTAATTATTCACATTCTGTGTTGATTTGGGGTGTGGAGTACTTATGGAGCTTATATCAGGGAAAATGAAAGCAAAGCTCTATTATACAGTTTTTGCAGCTCAGCTGTTTGCACAGGCGCAGGGAGGACCCACCCACCAAAACAATTTCACGGCTCACAGGGCTGGCACCAGGACCAATATCCAAACTTCAGGAGGCCCAAAATAGGGCACAACAAGAAGGTAACAAAACAAAGCAAGGACATGGGGGATGCTGGGCTGGCAGCTGGAACAATTGGAAACAATACTGCCAGACTTGCAACATGGCCCGAAATGATCAACGTGCGGCCCCGTGCCCCGCATCGGTGGGTTTTGGGGAACCCCCATTTAGGAGAGGGGGGTTCATCTTGGGGTTCTTTGAGACCTTTTTGGTCCATCTTGGGACTTTTATCTCACAATCTTCCATATTCTGTGTGTGCATGCGGACCCATTTTCTGGCGTTCTCATTGAGGTGCGGCCCTGGCCCTGGGCCTTGTGACTGCCCCCAAGGGGTGGATGCCAATCAAGGAGGATCTTGATCCATATCCCCGAGTTTGTGCGCCCTCTGTCATTCACTCGTCTATCCCCTTATCATCCCACATTAGCTCGCTTGCCAGCCGCCTCCCTCGGTCCGCTCTCCGACCAACCAAGCGCCGCGAAGCCCCTTAATTCCTTGACGGGCTGCCCGTGATACTATTATATTAATTACCTTCCCCCCAAATCGCGAGCTGACGCAGTCCAATCCCCACCTGGAATCGAAGGTCCCAGAGTACAAGTGCGGTGTCTCGCCCCTATTCGCACACATAAGCCGCGGTTTGCACTGACGTTATCTTTCCACTTCCACCTAGGGAACGGCCAGTGCCAGGGCCAGGCTGCTGACACTGGGCAACACCCTAGTTCGCGGGAACTCGACATATATAAAACTGAGCCACGTGCGGAGGGGTGTCAGGGGCCAGTGGGCGTCTGAGGGATCCCTTTCCAAGCGCACAGATGTGATTTCTGTTGCTGCAGAGGGGTCAGCTGGGGGGTGGGTGGAAGCCGGTTCCCCCAGGCGTGGGGGCTGCTGGCGGTTAATCTGTCCCTGAGCCAGGCCCGGCCAGGGCACCCTCCAGCAGGAGGGAAAAGGCTGCTCCAGGGTGCCCTCGGGAGCTGGCGGGAGCAGTCGCCTGGTGTGTGGTGGTGTTTTTCAGGGGGGTCCCAGGTGAGGGATGAGGTTGACTCTGATTTTAAGGTGATTTATTATTTATGATTATATATTATATTAAATCATCTAAAAAAGAAATAAGAAAGGATTTCATCAGAGGCTAGCTAAGAATAAAGAAAGAAGAAAGAATGAATAACAAGTTTGCTGGCTCGGACAGGAGAGTATTGAGCCAGCTAGATTGGCTGTGATTGCCATTAAATTAGCGAAACAACACGATGAGCCGAAGTTATCGAGCGAGATGCACGTTTATCGATTGTATTATGATGCTACCGGTTATTACTGAGATGCAGTATTTTTTGGGGGTCTTGGTATGATGGATGTTTCTCTATGCTTAGTATGATTTTTCGCGTTCGCTTTGCCCATGATGTTGTCACGAGCAGCAGGAGATTTTACCGATTGGGTGTGCAACCAGGATTTCTGGATGTCCTGAGGCAGGATGTCGCTCCGCGAGTGCTCTCAGACACGAGAGACAGGATGTGGAAGCAACAGCAACGTAAAAAATGGAAAACAAAATGACAGGAGAATAAGCTCTAAAGGAAAGGATTTGGGGCACAGCTCTACCTTCATCGAGCACAAAGCGATGGGGGTTCTGTGGAGCGGCCACAGCCCCAGATCGCTATTTCGCACACAGGACAGGGAGTGGGCACAGACCTTAGTGGGCCTTGCAGCATGGACAGGCTTCGTGTTAGGGATCGTTACTGCGCCCCCACAGAATTTGGTGCACAGCCTTTTCGATGACAGGAGATTGGGCACGCCCGATGCAGGGACGCACAGTGGGGCACAACCGGGCCCTGTGGACCAGGATGTGGGCAGGCACAGGCCTTAACAGTGGGATGTGGAGTCACGAGCGTCCCCACTCTGGCGACAGAGGGAGCGATGTGGGCACAGACAGGACCGGTATTTGTCTGCAGCACGGAGTTTGGAATGGCTCCTAGGACCTCACTGCCCAGCAGCAGAAGAGGAGAGGTGTCGTGTCCCCCGCCAGCGACGTAGGCTCATGCGGTGGGCACTGCCCCCGGCAGGCAGAAGGACTGCGCTACACCAGGACAGGGTTTGGCCTAGCCCTTGCCAAGCAGGGGCAATTGTTAGGCACATCAGACGGGATGGGCGCACCAACAGGCAGGGGACGTTGAGCAGGCATAACTGCGGCACGTGTGTTGCACAGGGAGGCAGGACAGGACCAAGGGGAGAGCTGGAAGAGTGTGAGCGTGATGGCACTGCTAGCCCCACCAGGACAGCGGTTGAGTGAGGTTGGGGCTTTTTCATCTCGATCTCTTAGTGACAGGCATTTGCACAGCCAGAATTTGGCTCGCCGCACCACCTCTTGTCCTTTCTTGCCACCCAGGAATCGACGCGCCTTTCCCTGCAGCATTGCCTGCCCCAGCCCTGTTGGCGACAGACTCCTGCGCCCCTGTGTGCCTCTCAAGTAAGCGTGCCTCAGAGCAGTCAGGGCTGGCTGCCAGGCGCCAGCCCTCAGGGCGGGCTTGCAGGGGTGCGTCTGCCAGAGCGCGAGGTTTTCTGGCGCCACAACCCCGTGGTGTGCCCGCTTCCCCCTGCAGAGGCAGCAGGGGGGAACAGGGGAGCAGCCCGTGGCGCACGCAGTCGACCCCAAACCCCTTTGTTGCCCTGGCAGGTCTGCATGGATTGCTTGAGCTGGCCTGCAAGAGCAGGAGGGACGGAGGGGTGGCAGGATGGGGCTCCAGCCCAGCGAGCTCCCATCATGCGCCAGGAAGGACATGCGACCACGAAGACCGACAGCGAGCCCTGCCAACCTTACCAAGAGCCCAGCAAGACACTGCACACTCGCAGGGCTGGGCCTTCCCTAGCTTGGCCTCTTGGTGTTTGGGAGCCTATCTGAGCTCACTCCTTGTCGGACTGCAGCGCTTCCTCTGAGCCTGCTCGGGCGCTGTTGCCAGGTGCCGACCGCACGCGTGGCTTGCCGGGGGAGATTGATCCGGGAAGGAGTAGAGTTGCGACGGTCACTGGCCTGTGCGACATCCTGTCCTGGGGCTGTGCCCTCCCCTGTCCTGGCATGGGGCTGTGCCCACCTCCTGTCCTTCCTAGCTGCCCTCCGCTTGACCCTGTATAATTGTGCCAATCTGCCCCCGTGTTTGTGGCCACATCCTGTGCCTGTCTGTGCCACATACCCTGTGCACGGGCTGTGCCCAATCCTGTCCATGCTTGCGCCCATGCCTGTTGGCTGGGCGTGCCCACTCCCTTGTCCTGCGCTGTGCGCACATCTGTTGGGGCTGTGGCCAAATCATGTCCTGTCTGTGCCACTCCCTGTTCAGGGCTGTGCCCACATCCCTGTCCTGGCTGTGAATCCCACCATCCCTGTCCATGCAGGCTGTGCCCACATCCCTGTGCCGGCTGTGCCACATCCCTGTCCATCCAGGCCTGTGCCACTCCTGTGCTGGCTGTGCCCACCCAATCCGATCCATGCCCGGCCGGTGGCCCCAGCCCCTGTCTGGCTGTGCCGAATCCTATCGGGCTGTGCCCAAAGTCCCTGTGCCTGGCTGTGCCCACATTCCTGTCCATGCAGGCATGTAGCCCATTCCTTCCTGGCTGCTGCCCACATCCCTTGTTGCCTGTCTGTGCCACATCCTTGTCCATGCCAGACTGTGGCCACATCCTGCCTTTCTGTGCCACTCCCTTGTCCATTGCCAGCTGTGCCACATCCCTGTCTGCCGGCTGTGCCACACCCCGACCTGGGCCTGTGCCACATTCCCTTGCCGATTGTGCCACATCCTGTTCCTAGGACAGTGGCACATCCCGCTCCTGGGGCTGTGCCACATCCCTGTGCTGGGGCGTGCCCACATCTCTGTCCTGGGCAGTGCCACATCCGGCTGGGACGTTGCCCACATTCCCTGTCTGTTTGTGCCCACATCTCTGTCGCTGGGCTGTGCAATCCCTTCTGGGGCAGTGCCCAATCCCTGTCCAGTGCCAGACTGTGCACATCCTCCCTGGGCTGTGCCAGCATCCTGCCTGCTGTGCCACATCTTATCACTCTGGCTGTGCCATGTCCTGCGGTTTTAGGTCACATTTTGGGAGGAACTCCAAAAGGGGGCCTCCAGTAAGCAACCACACGGCCCTACCCCCAACTGGTGGGGGATTCCTCAGAGAGAGTGAGGAACCTGTTTATCTTTTACAGGCACAGCACCCCGCACCAAAGGAACCATATTGGATGAAACACTCTTTCAACGGCTCGTGAAAAAGATGCAAATTCGAAAGTCTCCCTCGGGGTGTCGCTCTGTTGTCAGTCCTCCTGTGCTGGGGCAAGTGCTGCAGCACAAGGTGAAACTCTCGGTGTTTCAGGTCCCAGTCATGGAGAGGTTGGGTAGTCCAAAGGAAAGGAACAGTCAGGAAAATTTGGACTGCTTGGTTAACTAACTAATGGCAGCGAGCAAAATGCAAGAGCAAAGCAGAAAGCAAGAGCAAAGCAAAAGCAAAAAAAAGCAAAGCAGCCGCATATACTGCCTGTCTCTGTTCCACCACATGGAGGAGCGGCTGATGCACCAAAACAAAACTGTTCACTCTTCACGCCAGTCTGAGGCAAGACGTATATCCAGCATAACAGAACAAAAATGGGATACAGCATTTCATGCGTTTCAACCCTAGGGCAAATTCCCACACTTAAAAACCTATATAATAAATACGAAAACAGAACCAAAAAACATCGATAACAAGGAAACTATAACATACAGCCCCTTCAAATCATCTTTTGAAATCCACCCGACTGTATTATTTATGCATCATTTGGTGGAAAGCACATAACGAAGGAACATGAACTCCCCCAGCGCATCCACTTTTAGACATCACACACGTCCTATAGATATAATTGATTATTTGTGAAATGTATGATAACAGGAAATTGACTACAAGCATCACTTCTTAACATAAATATATATATTATTTGATATTTGTGAGAAGACAGTGATAAACGGAAACTGACACAGCGATTACTTTTGAATATCACACATCTAATACTTGTGAATATTTAGTGAGAGCAGTGATAAACAGAAATTGATACAAAGCTCACTTTCTACATAAAAGATATAATATTATTTGAATTTGTTGAGAGCCATAATGATAGGAAAATTTTACAGCTCACTTTCTACATAAACTATATAATATTAATTGAATTTTTGTGGAAGCCAGTGATAAACGAGGAACTGACACAGCATTACTTGATCTGAAATCAACATCTATGACTTGTGATATTTGTGAGAGCCCAGTGATAAACCGGAAATTGACACAGCACTTTTGACATCACCATCTAATACTAGGTGTATTGGTTAGAAGCCAGTGAAAACAGGATTTCCCCATTTTTCTGACGCGTGTCCTTCCACGTGTGCAGGGGATCCTCGGGCAGGAGATCCAGCGGCTGCGGCTGGAGCACGGGCAGCGGTCGCAGCCACGCCGAGAAAGGGCAGCAGACCGACCATGATGCAGAGCTGCGCGGTGTTTTTTATCCTGCTACGGTGCTGTCCGGTATGGTACTGGGATTTATGGATGTGGCGTTGGAGATACAGGTACGGATGTATGGGATCCGGGATACTGGGTACTGGGGTATGCGATATGGGTCTGGGATAACGGATACAGGGGTTACTGGTATGGTTATGGGGACAGCGGATAGTGGATACTGAGATACAGGATACAGGGCATATGGGGTACTGGAGGTGGACTTGGGTACAGGATGGAGCTACGGATAGCGGGGGTACTGGAGATGCAGGATACTGTGTTACTGGGATGGGGTACGGGTAGCAGGATACTTAGGGTAGCAGGCTACAGGCGGTACTGGCGATGCTGAGATCAGGGTACTGGGGATCCGGGATGTGAATCCGGGGATGCTGGGGTGTGGAGTACTGGGGTACTGGATAGCGGGATGAGTGGGGGTACTGGGTATGGATAGGGATATACTAGGGTATTGTGGAATACTGGGATAGCGGAGGCGGGATAGCAGGATATGGGTACTGGATAGCGGAGATACTGGGGATTCTGGGGTGGGCTACCAGGGTACTGGGTGGAGATACTGGGTTACCGGGCTGCTGGGTTGGGCTGCGGGTACCAGGCTGGGCTACCAGGCGGCAAGGCTGGCCATCTCACCTCAGGGCTGGTGGGCAGCCCCCTTGAGCTCAATCACGGGGTCAGGGCTACAAAACCTCCGCCTTTAGTGGAGAAGCTCAGGGAACGAGTTTGGGCACACTGGACCTTGTGGGACGGGCATAGTCGTGATGATTGTCTGGGACACCTTTAGTGCCCAGGGAAACACCTTTAGGTGCCAGGGAACCACCCTTCGTGCCCTGTGCAAGACCTTTAGGGCGGGGAAACAGCTTTGATGCCAGGGGAACACCTTTAGTGCAGGAACACCTTTCGTGCCTGTGGCAACACATTTCAGTGCCCTGTACAACACTTTGTGCCTGGGAACACTTTGTGCCTGCTGGAAACACTTTAGTGCTGGGAAACACCTTTTTATGCCTTGTGCAACCCTTTAGTGCCTGTGCACACCTTTAGGCCCTGGCCACAACTTTAGTAGCCTGAACAACATTTAGTGCTGGGAACCTTTAGGCCTGGAACACCTATTAGTGCCTGTGCAACACTTTAGTGCCCTGTGCAAGACCTTTAGTGCAGGAACACCTTTAGTGCTGGGAACACGTAACTGCCCTTTGAAAAACTCCTTTACCCCTGAGAAACACTTTACTTCCCCTGACAAACACTTTTTACTCCCGTGTTTATCTCTGTGAAACACCTTTATGCCCAGGAAAACCTTTCTCCTTGAGAAAAAACCTTTACTGCCTGTGCAAATAACTTTGACTACACTGTGGTAGAGTAGCATTTTACACAGTTACTAATATATAGTTTACTTTCCCTAAGCTTATACAACAGAATCAATCGATCTTATATAACAAAAGTTTACATTTAACATTACACATATTAAAATTTATTTTTAGGGATTTTTTTTAAATTTATAATACTTCTTTAAGATTTATTTTGATTTGTGGACAAGCCGATATTCATACTGATCTAACGAAGGGTGTTAGTTTAATTTTATATTGATTGGATACTTTATTATTTCCCTAGCTTAATTAACGCAGAATTAAAACCCAGATCTTTATAGCGCACAGTCTTTACATTAAGCAGTTATTAAAATTTATTTTTAATATTTATTTAAAATTTAATGTATTTATTTAACATTTCTCAAAATTTATTTTAATATGCAAATCAGTAATTATGAATAATAATATATATTACATAGATATTTTGCAAGTTAATTATTTTAAGTATATATATTGTAAGCCAATATTATGATGTATAATAATTATTATAATGCATTATAATTACTATTATTTATTTAATTGATTCGTAAATGGATATTTAATGTAGCCACTATGTTATAATATTATAAGCTTTTATCTGTAACTATATAATTATTTATTTATTATTTATTAATTATAATTGATTATATATTATAATTTCATGTGTATTAAATGTACGCCGAGTATGTATAATGTTAATAACGAATTATTATATAATGCATTATAATTTTTATTATTATTTATCTGAATTCAATATGTATATTGTAATGTAAGCAATATTATAATGTATCAATAAATATTATTATTAATTAGCATTTAGATGACGATACATCCACAACACATGAAACCAACCTGTACAACAACAACCATCAAACTTCACATGCCTGAAGACAGATGGGCCAGAGCCAAAATTGATGTAATAATTTAAAAAACCGCACCAGATGCACACACCCTAAACGACAGAAGCAAAGGGAAACACACTAAACCAGGTCTTAAGGATGTAAAGTGTTGAGGAAAAAATTGTGTTTCTATACATTAGAGTCTGTGTAATTATAGGTAATCCTAGAGGTAATAGTAGTGAAGTAGGGTATAACAACAGAACAACAACAAGTAATTATATAGTATAATATTTTATTATTTACATTAACAGAATTTAACCCTTGGGTGATTCTCTGCCTGCACTGGGACAATCACAACACAGGATTCTTTTAAAGGGCAGAAAACTCTGCAATTACTACGACTACTACAAACTACTAATTATTATTATTTTATTATATTGAAATTTATAAAAGTATTGCACAGTTTTCTTGTCCTTTAAAGACTCGCTGTTGTGGGGATTGTCCACAGTGTGCAGTGCCGCATCAGGGTGGTTAAGAAGTTAGTTATAATTACATAACATTAATAATATAATTATAATCAGGTTTTCTACCTTTAAAAGAACAGCTCCTGTTTAAATTCCAGGGTAGGAGTGTCACGTGTGCCAGTGCCAGAGAAAACACCAGGGTGGTTAATTTTGTTATATTAATAATAATAATAATACATTGTAACTATAATAAATAATTATAATAATAATAATAAAGAATATTTTTGGACTATATTCAATGATTATATGTGTTATGTTAGAAGTATCTGTATAAATTTTCTTCACAAGTAGGGGTTAATATAGGGGGGTTGTTTTTTTTAGGGGGTTTTAATTATGTTAAATGAAACTTATGCTTATGTAGATACTTTTTAGAAGAGAAGGTGAGGCTTGCACAGCTTTATTTTATAAAATATTGCCAACAAGTTTTTCTTCCTTTATTTCCAGAGTTGCTCTATCCCTGAAGAACTCCTTCCATTCCAAATTCAGGGTGTTGTCCACGTGTGCCAAGTGCCAGGGAAACACCCAGGTGTGTTAAAATTTGTTCTATTTAAGTATTATTATATTTTATTATTATTTATATATATGGTGTGGTGTGTATTCTATACTGATAGTTATAGTTATAGGCTAGTTTAGTTATATATGGAATATAAGTTAATATTCCAAGTGTTCTGCCCGTTTAAAGAACTCTTTTTGTGGGATGACCCCAGTGTGCCAGTGCAGCCCAAGGGTGTTAAAATTTGTTGATTAAATAATAATAATAATAATAATACTCATAATATATTAATCATCTCATCATCATCCATTCAATCTCATCTCTCATCATATCCTCCAGGTTTTCTATCCTTAAAGAATCTTTTTGTGGAATAACCCCCAGTGTGCTCGTGCCAGCCCAGGGCTCTCAAGAGTATAGGAGGTGAATATCGGCTGGGCTGGGAGTCTCCTGGTGTTTCCCCAGAGTGTGACACAGGGCTGGGACATGCTGGTGTCCCAGTGTCATGCAGGTGAGCGTCCCTGCAGCCCAGCATTGTGTGATTGTGACAACAGGGCTGGGACATGCTGGATGTCCACACTGTGAAACTAGGCTGCATTGCTGGTGTCCCCAGGACTGGGATGCTTGATGTCCCGACTGGGACACAGGGGCTGGGACATTTGCTGTGTTCCCGATGTCACCTGCAGGGTGAAGCAGTCCCTGCAGCACGGGGGCCGTTCCATCCTCGTGTTGGCACACACAGCCACCTGACTGAGACCTAGCCTTTGAGCTGCTCTTTCATTAGTCACATTCCTTTTTAAACCCAGCCCAGGAGCCCCAGCTCCCTGAAATACTCGGCAGGATTTGTGCCAGGAGGGAGGAGGTCATGCTGTCACCTGCTGCTGTACTGCTGTGTGCCAGGACGTGGTCTGGGCTGCTGTGGGAGCGAGGTCAGTGTCCCCTCCTTCTTGTGAAAATGCCAATCACTTGTTTTAAATTTTAAAATAATATTTAATTAATTAATGTGTTTTAATAATTTTAATTATTTAAAATTAATTTTAATTTTTTTTAAATTAATTTTTAAATTTTATTTTAATAATTGTATTTAAGTTTAAAATTTTATTTTAAATAATTTTAATTTATTTTTAAATTATATTTTGAAGTAATTAATTTATTTTTAATTAATTTTAATTATTTTTAAATCATTTTTAGATTTTATTTTATTTTTTTAATTTATTTTAAATTTTATTTTAAATTAATTCTAATGTAATTTCAATATTAAATTATTTTAAATATTGTATCTATTTATTGTTAAATTAATTACTAGTTATTTAATGTTATACCATATTACTAATTAAGGTATTTGTTCACTATTTATAATTTATTATTATTGATTATTACTATTAATTTAAATAGTAAATAAAATGGCTTATAAAACATAGGCAACTATAATTAGAGTATAAAAATTGACATTAGGATATAGACAATATGAGACATAAAAAAAAAGCATTATGGCAGTCCGAGGTACCTTTTCCTGGGCAAATAGCCCCAAGACCCCCACGTTACACAGAGGTTACCCTTAAAAAAACCTGGTTGCATTTCTACACTCATACATGGTGCATAAAATTACCATTCAAACACAGGATTCTCTCTGGGCAGTGTTCATTTCCTCTCTTAAGCACTCCAGCGGAGCAAGGCAGGAAGAATTTGTTTCTTCTGATGGGAGCCATAAATTCTCTTCTTCTGAAAGATTTAGGTATGCTGTGTTCTCTCTATTTCTCAGTGAGAGTTGCTCATTCCCTCTTTTAAAAAGTATTATTACATAGCATAGTTCTATTTTACTTATGTTATAACTAAACTTATTTAACACTACTTAAAAATTATACAGACATAATTTACTAACACACACATCTATATTCATTTGAATATTTTGCCAAAGCCATCTAGAATAGGCATTTTTTCACACTCCTGCAGCCTTCTCCTGCCCTCTCCTTTACCCTCGCTCTCTGCTCCCCAGCTCCTCTGGCTCTGTCTTGAGCTAACTGAAGGTGCTCAGAAGGCAGATGCTCGTGCGTTCTGTGTCACAGAAGGAAGTGGATTTCTCTTGCTGCTGCATGACCTGGGGGAACAGGGGAATTGTCCCCTCCAGGTTTTGGTGCGGAGCTTCACTGCAGGTGGTTTCAAAGGGGGAGGCGGCCGTGCTGGGACGCCGCGGTGCAATTCACAGAGGGCGGAATTCCCTGGAGCTCTGGTTTGTCTCTACCTCTCTCCCCAAGCTATTGCTCCTGCTCGTTCTGAGCTCTGGCAGGATGCTCAGAGACAGAAAAAGGTGATTGTATCATATGAAGTGGATTCTTCTTCTGTTGAGGCAGGGCTGGGGGACAGAGGGAATTGTCACCTCCAGTGCTGGGAAGCAGGGGTGACTTTCAAGAGGAGAATTTCCTTCCCTGGAGATCTGACACAGCCTGGATTTCTCTCTTCCTCCTTCGCGCAAAGATCCTCCTGCTCTGTCTGAGCTCTGCAGGATGCTCAGATGCAGAATGCTATGCTCTGATGCTTCGGTACATAAATTGGATTTTTCTCTGTGCTGCCAGCCTGGGGGGACATAGGGAATTGTCCCCTCCAGGTTTTTTGGTGCTGAGCTTCATGCAGGTGTTAATGGGAGCAGGACAGTGCTGAGCCAGGGTTGACTTTCACAGGGAGAATCCCTCGCTGGGAGCTCGACACAAGCACTGAGTTCTGTTCCTCTCTCCCCATGTCCCTGGCACAGGCAGAGGAAGGTATGAGCTGGAGAGGATGTCGCCTGAGGGAGAGATAAGAGAGCTGATGTAGAGCTGGAGGGCTGATGAAGCTCGAACGTTAAGAACAAGGCAACATCCTCCCTTTCCCTCCTCCCTGGGTTGTATTGCGCCAAATAGTTAATTTAGATGTCTTTGTATTGGTTGTGGGAAAATTTCCTGGGTGCTCTGGCTCCCTGCTTTGCTGCACCCCCTAAAACCTCCCTTGCGTTTGCAAAGCCTTCCAGTCCAAAAGCAGGAGTTGCCAAAGCTTTCATGCCAGCTCTGTTGGGGTGCAGGGGTTAAGGTTCTCAGTTGGTGGTACACTGCAAAACCCAGACTGGAGGGTTTGAAGAGTTAGGTTCAGGTACCTGGGCTCCGCCCTCACCCAGTGGTGGTTGTGTGGTAAAAATGCGAACCCAGATTTATGAGGTTTGAAGGGTTGGGGTTGGTACCTGGGTCGCACTCCCCACTGGCCACTGGGAAATACAGGAGCAGAGCAGGGGTAGTGGTGCACAGGCAAGAAGACAGGGGCAGGGGTGAGTCGAGGGTCCAGTTGTGGTTTCTTTGGTGTGAAATTGAAGCGGAATTGCAGCCCGGATCTCCACCTGCGGAATTCCAGCCCTGTCCATCCTGGCAGGAATTCCAGCCGCCTTCCTACCATCTGGGCAGGATTCCAGCCTGTCCCCGATTTTGGGCAGAAATTACCAGCCCCTGTCTTCCATCCTGGCGGGATTCCAGCTGCTTCCTCCTCGCTGGCAGGAATTCCGCCCTTCGTGCCATCCTGGGCAGGAAATTCCAGCCTGTCCCCATCTGTGCAGGAATTCCAGCACCTTATCCCATCTGTGCAGAATTCCAGCCCCTGTCCCCATCCTGGGCGTGAATTCAGCCTGTCACCCATCTGGCAGGTATCCAGCCTTGTGCATACTGGGCAGGCATTCCAGCCCTTTCCCACTCTGGGCAGGAAATTCCGCCTGTCATCCTGGGCAGGCTTCCAGCCTGTTCCCCACTCTGGTAGGACTTCCAGCACCCTGGCATCCATCCTGGGCAGCATTCATTCCCTGTCCCAATCCTGTGCAGAATTCCAGCCCTGTCCCATCTGGGAGAATTCAGCCCTTCCTCCATGCAGCGAGGCGGATTCAGCCCCTGTCCCATCCTGCAGGATTCCGCCCCGTGTCCCCATCTGTCCCCGTCTGAGCACAACCATGGCCAAGTTTGGAATTCTGCTTTTTACTTGAAGCCACTCACTGCCAAATTTGGGAATTCTGTTTTTTTCCTTGAAGCCAGTTCGTTTCTGCTCTGTGTTTTTTCCTGCTCAGCCCATTATGTTGAATTCTAAATCACAGAATATTGGAATCCAGCATGGTTTGGTGCAAGGCAGCTCGAAGCCCCGAGTGCCCCCTGCCAGCTGGCAGGGACACTTGCCACTGTGCCAGGGTGTGTCAGTGTCAGCTGGGGCCCTGGAGCACTGCAGGGATCGGGCAGCCCCAGCTGCTCAGAGGATCTTGACCAGGCACACAATTCAATTCCCAATATCCAGCCCCTTTTTCACTCTGGAGCACATTCCTGCTCCTGTCCTCCATCCTTGTCCCGCTTCCCCCTGACAGCTCCTTTTCCCCCTCTGGACCTGAGATTTTGAGTTCTATCAGAAGGATTGACTCTGGGGTTGGGAATCAAGTGCAAGAAATTTTCCCTGCCATGAGATTTTGCCTGAACATCAGAATTTGTGCCTTGGTTTTCGGTGTGAGCTGGCTTTGCCCCTCTGTTCTCCTCCTCAAACCCACTACATTCAGCTGCAGCAGAAACTGCTGGAATGGGCAATGTCACCAGGCAGCTTGTCCCTGAGCTGGGCCCATCGAACCCTCTGAGCCAGCTCTGCTCCCCCAGGCTGTAAATCCCCTTAAACAGGGATGTAAAATGCCTTGACATGCAAGTCTGGGACCCTCACGAGCCCCCTGCTCAACTACTGCTTGGGGATGGGCTCTGGCCTGCCAGATTTCTATATTAATTATTCTATAATTGACATTTCTATTTCTATTGTATTTTGGAAGCGAGCTGGAGGTTGACTTCCTGCTATTTTTATTTTTTGTTTATATTTTTTTGTTTTATGCTTTATTTTGTAATTTTTTATTTTTACTTTATTTTTTTTTATATTTATATTTATTATACTTGGAAAGCACAGCTGGAGGTTGAGTTTCGCATGGCTATATTTATATTTATATTTATTATAATATATTATTTTTATATTTACATTTTATATTTAATTTTTTATTTACATCTATATTTATATCTATATATTATAGTCCACTATTATTTATATAGTATATAGTATATATTATATAGTATATTATATAAGTATATAGTATTATTGTATATTTAATATATATATAGTATATATATATAGATATATATTTATACGTATTATATATTCCATATTAGAAATATAGTAAATATTTTTATAGTATTTATTATTTTTTTTATTAATTTCCTGCTGTGCTGACTGGCTGGTGAGGATGCTGTGGGTAAACCCCCCTGCCCTGCAGGTTTCCTGTGTCTGTGCCTTCCCAAACCACACTTGGGATTCGTTCAAAGAGCCAGATCAGCTTTCCTTGGCCAGATTTCCCTTGCAGGCAGTTCTGAAGCTGCTGTGCCAGTGGGCCCTGGCTCAGCATCCCTGATGCAGCAACAGGAACTGAGCAATGACAGGCTCAGGTCATGGAGCCCCTCCAGGCCCTGCAAGGTCCCAGTGAGGTCCCCCCAAGGAGCTTTTTCTGTCCTTTAGGCTGCCTCCCCTCCCTGCTTGAACCTCCACCCCCAGCCCAAATTCCCTGCCTGCCCCAGGCAGCTCCTGGCTCGATTATTTTTTAATTATTTAAAGGGATCTTGATATTTTATTTTATTTTATTTTATTTTATTTTATTTTATTTTATTTTATTTTATTTATTTCATTTCATTTAATTTCATTTTATTTTATTATGAATTAATTTTATTTTTTATTTTAATTATTTTAATTTTTTAAAAATTATTTCAATTATTTTAAAGGATTTTAATTATTTACTTTAATTATCATTTATTAATTTATTATTTTATTATTTTATTTTAATTTATTTTTTATTTTAATTATTTCAAATTATTTTTAAATTATTTCAATTATTTTAAAGGATTTTAATTATTTACTTTAATTATAATTTATTAATTTATTATTTTATTTTAATTTTTTTATTTTAATTACTTTTAAATTATTTTTACATTATTTTAATTATTTTAAGGGATTTTAATGATTTCGTTTTGTTTTAATTTAATAATTTATTCTTTTATTATTTTATTTTAATTTATTTTTTATTTTAATTATTTTTAAATTAGCTTTTAACTTTTAAAGTTATTTTAAGGGATTTTAATGATTTCATTTTATTTTAATTTAATAATTTATTCTTTTATTATTTTATTTTAATTTATTTTTAATTTTAATTATTTTTAGATTATTTTAAGTCTTTTAAGGGAATTATTTTAAGCTGCAAGTTCCCCAGCCTGCTGAGCTAAAAATA